>OX421952.2:0-12500 GCA_949128155.2 Xanthia icteritia | reverse complement strand
CAAAATATGGGCCCCCCTATGGATCCCTGGACGCACCCTTTGCTGGTTTGTCTTCTGCTCTCCTCCCCGGCGTACCTCACGTTGACTACCCTGTCACTGAGGTAGCTGCCGACTACCCGTCTCAAATTTATTGGACATTTTTCCTCAGCCAATCGTACCTTTATAGCGGGCCACCACGCACTGTCGAATGCTCCCTCGATATCCAGCGACACAAGTGTTATGATTTTCTTCTGTGCCAACTTTGCGCGGATATATTGAACGAGGGTATACAGGGAGTCCTCCGTGCTTTTTTGGGGCATAAAGCCGTATTGGCGAGTACTAATCCTAGGTAGCAAATAGAATTTGAGACGAGCAACCAGCATCTTTTCGTACACTTTCCCAAGGACAGGCAAAAGCCCAATCGGCCTGTACGACTTTGGTACGGTGTACGAGTCTTTGCCCGGCTTTCTTAGCACAACCACCGTAGCTTCCTTCCAGATCTTCGGGAAGTGGTGGTGCGCCAGGCATTTGTTAAGCAGTGACAAGAAATAGTCCGGGTCACAATTTATGGCCTGAGAACAGATGTCGGCGGTAAGGCCGTCTGCTCCCGGGGCCTTTTTAGGGTTGAACGACAACACAGACCTGCTAAGTTCGCTTTGGGTAAACGGTGGGTCATGTCGTTCATCATGACTCCATGCGTTTACCATCTCTGCCAGATGTCGGGTTTGGCGATGATCGATGTTGTCGTCTTCCTCTCGGTCCTCGGGATAGAACGTCTCGGCCAACAGCCTCACTGACCCTTTAGCGTCCAGTGTCTCCCCTTCTCTCTGCAGCGGCAGATCTTCCTCTCTCTTTGCAATTCTCCCCATAACCCTATATATCCCTTCCCAGACCCCCTCTCTGTCCTGTTTTCCGCAAAACTCCTTCCAGCTCTCCCCTTGGGCCTTCATCACCGCTGTCTCATATTCTTCTTTTGCTTGTAGGTACAAGTGGACAACCATCGCTCTTCGGACCGGCGCTGCGTTCCTTACCCTCACTTTCTTGGTGGCGACCAGCCTCTTCATCTCCGCGAGTTCCTCGGACCACCACGGCATGGTTAGTGTTTCTGTGTTCTTTTTGTGTGGTATTGTGTCTCTACATGTGTCAATAATAGCTTGTGTGTAAATGTTTATTTTTGATTCTAAATGATCTATGGTGTGTATGTTTGACAAATCCACTAGGGTTAATTTTTTGTCCAGCATAATTTGAGACAGTTTCTCATGAAACTGCCTCCAGTTAGCTTTTCTGGTGTTGTATACCCTAGTGGTTCGTTCAATTGCTATGCCTTTTGATTTCTGCAAGTGAATGCTGAAGGCTATGCCGTTGTGGTCGGAACTCGTGAAACCCTCCTCAATTCGCCAGCCGTCCACTAGGTCGAGCATGTCTGCCGAACAGGCCGTCACATCTACGTGGCTGCTGTACCTCACCCCACCTCTCACAGTGTCGAAGGTCGGGACGTCCCCCATGTTGAGGATCTGCAACCCTAATTCCCCCAGTACTCCACACATCTGCTCCCCTCTCAGGTCTTCGTTGCTGCTACCCCACCAAGTACTTTTCGCGTTTGCGTCTCCTCCAATTACCAACCTGTTAGAACCTATCTCTAGCTCTATCCGTTTAAGATGCTCCAGGTATGGCTCCATGGGCTTATCCGGTTCGAAGTAGAAGGACACCAGCGTGATCGTCCAGGCTCTAGTTCGGACTCCCACCACAACGATGTTGTTTGTGGTGAGTTGAGGGTACTGTAAGATATCTAAATCTTTGTCGAAGACGGCTATTGCCGCCTTTACAGTCCCTTCTCCTCCCTCAGAGCTCTGGAAGACCCTTACGCCCCGGTAACTCTTCATCCTTCTCACCCCACCCACATAAGGCTCCTGGAGCATTGCTACGGCGACCTTGAGCTTGTCAGCTTCCAGCAAGAGCTCATTGGTTGCTAGCTGACTCCGTTGCAGGTTGGTCTGGATCATTTTGTACTTGGTGGTGGTCGTAGGGACAACTTTAGCAATATGCTACTGAGGCTCGGGCTAATGCGTCCCACTTCCTCCGCACCGGGCATTCGCTACTGAACGCATTGTGCTCGCGGTTCTCCATCTTAGCTCTGGTGCAGTTGATGCACGCCGCTGCCTCGCCAATACGTCTGTCTGGGCAGTCCGCCCTGAGATGTGGGCCACCGCAGTGGCTGCAAAGGTCAGCTGGCTCTTTACAGAAGCGTTTGCCGTGTCCATATCCCAGGCAACGGGTGCACTGCACCAGCGGCGTTTGGTCTTCAACTCGCACTCTCTGTAGGTCGATTCTGAGCTTTCCTCCATCAATCGCCCTCCTCCAGATCGTGGGAGAAACGCTCAGCACAATGTGGTTCATGTGGGCATTTCTCGTTTTCCTCCTGTATTTGATTACAGTCCTTCCTTCCTCATCACCGAGGTCATGAAAGATCTCCCGATTCTGATTCTTGAGGGCTTTGAGGACTTCCTCGTCACTATGTACTAGCAAGACGTCCCTCAGAATCAGAAGCGGGTCTCTGTTTGTCACTTCCTCGACGACAAGGTTCTCTCCGACTGCTTCAAGTCTCTCTTTTATCTTTCTCCTCTCCTCCTTTGTAGTGCATCCCATGATCACCTTCCTGTCTTTCGCTTTTCGCACTCTTTCCACCTGCACCCATCCTTCTTTTGCGTCAACTGCTCTTCTTATTTTCTCCAATACGTCTTCACCCGTCTCCAACTCTTGTGTCGAGGAGACTACCACGGAGTGCAGCGTCGCTCGCTCCAGGGTCTGTCCCCCAGTCTGGCTCTTACGCACTGCCGCCACACCCGCGTAAGTTTTCTCCTCAGCGCTTTCTCTAATCGCTAGAGCATCCTGTAGTTTCTCCATCTTTTCAGTATTTTCCCTAACTAATATGGTATGCGTTTCTATAGCCTTAATGAGCTCCATCTGGCTAGCGTTACTCTCGCTATGAAAGGGTTGGGACGTGATAATTGGCACGGCTGCTGGTGTGACTGCAGGCGCAGGTGCAACAGGAACCTTGTTTCGCTCTGACTCCTTCACAAGCTCAAAGAGCCTGTTAATAGCGTTTACCACCTCCGTTTTTATCTCAGTTTTGAGATTGCGAGAGTTGCTCAGATGAAGTTTTGCTTTGTTGAGGCAAGCTCTCGCCTCCGCTGTGAGGTTAGGGTAACCGGCCTCGGGTTTCTTTGGCGGTCTTACGGTGTCCACGGGTACTCGGCGCGCCTCCAGGGTACTGGAAACAGGTGGTGTGGCGTTACTCTTTCGGTTGGCTGGGGACTTGGCCAGGGGCTCAGCTTTCCCGGCCTCCCATTCCCCAATGCTACGCCTCACGCTGGGAAGCGAGGGTCCAGCCTTCTCCGTTGAACGCGGCGAGCCCCTAGAACCTGACGAGCTTACTTCTTTGGCCGGTGTACGCAACATGGTGTCAGCTTTAGTAAAAGTTAAATTCATACAATAAAAAGCCAGTCAGAGGACACTGGTGTTACTTCTGTGTCCCTGTAAAGGGGGGATAAGCACAAAAAGCAACCAAAACTAATTTAAAATAAATTTGTCCTACGGTCGAACGACCATAAAGTCACTTAGTGGTAAAAATTTGAAAGCTCCGTCAAAATTATGTCTACTGCCGTTAAAACACGTTGTTTAAGGGCTGGTCTGAGGTAAGGGGACTAAGATGTAGATTATACAGAAAGAAAATAATTTTTTAAATATTTATTCAAAACCGAAAGTTTACCTGGCTAGTAACAAATGGGAGGGTGGGAGGGCAATTTTTTGCGGTTCTAAGTACGCTAGGCGCACGTGCGAGGTGTCAAAAGACGCGTCTCCGCGCGGGCTAGCGAGCTATGCGGTTACTGAAATTTAAGCTGAACAAAATTTTTGACTTTCGGACAAAAAACGTATTTTTCGACCGAAATGTATGTGAAAACCGGGAATTACGACTACCAAACGGGACTCGAGCTCGCGGAACGCGCACCAGAATACAGGTAAGGCAGGTAATTATCTATTGAAACTAAAATCTGAAATGGTTTTGGAGAAAATATTTTGAGATAAAAATTATTTATATTTTCGTAAAGAAAAATGTTGAAATTTTTCTAAGTCCTAGAACGAAAAAATATTTTCGTGTTATTGTCAATTTTAAAACAGTCAGATAGTAGGACGGAGCCTATAAAAGATCAAATTAGCTGAAAACAGCTTCGAAATGCGTCACCTGGATGCAAAGTTATAACGATTTCATGAAATTGCTGTATACCTAAGGTGGATTTCGTCAGTTAATGAATTTATTGATACAAATAATTTTTTGCGGTTCTAAGTACGCTAGGCGCACGTGCGAGGTGTCAAAAGACGCGTCTCCGCGCGGGCTAGCGAGCTATGCGGTTACTGAAATTTAAGCTGAACAAAATTTTTGACTTTCGGACAAAAAACGTATTTTTCGACCGAAATGTATGTGAAAACCGGGAATTACGACTACCAAACGGGACTCGAGCTCGCGGAACGCGCACCAGAATACAGGTAAGGCAGGTAATTATCTATTGAAACTAAAATCTGAAATGGTTTTGGAGAAAATATTTTGAGATAAAAATTATTTATATTTTCGTAAAGAAAAATGTTGAAATTTTTCTAAGTCCTAGAACGAAAAAATATTTTCGTGTTATTGTCAATTTTAAAACAGTCAGATAGTAGGACGGAGCCTATAAAAGATCAAATTAGCTGAAAACAGCTTCGAAATGCGTCACCTGGATGCAAAGTTATAACGGTTAGGTTAGGTTAGGTTAGGTTAGGTTAGGTTAGGTTAGGTTAGGTTAGGTTAGGTTAGGTTAGGTTAGGTTAGGTTAGGTTAGGTTAGGTTAGGTTAGGTTAGGTTAGGTTAGGTTAGGTTAGGTTAGGTTAGGTTAGGTTAGGTTAGGTTAGGTTAGGTTAGGTTAGGTTAGGTTAGGTTAGGTTAGGTTAGGTTAGGTTAGGTTAGGTTAGGTTAGGTTAGGTTAGGTTAGGTTAGGTTAGGTTAGGTTAGGTTAGGTTAGGTTAGGTTAGGTTAGGTTAGGTTAGGTTAGGTTAGGTTTTTTTTTTTTTTTTTTTTTTTTTTTTTTTTAATACTACTTCCTCTGACACAATATCAGAGCCTATTTTATCTAATGCTCCAGTTTCATTCCAGTTCTATCAAGTATTCCTCTCGCACTTTTGTTCCGCATACTTTATCTTTCTTTCTTACTATCTCTGTCTTGCTATTTCCCGGTGGGATTCCGGTCTTATCCTTCTATCTACTCTAATTATATTATATTATTATCTTTATTTATGGTATCGGGTTTTACAACACACACAGTTTTCTTTATTAAATTAATAAACAAGCAAAAGTTCGGCATATTGTTTTCTTAAATGTCTAATTTACAGTTTGTACTTATCTTCTATCTTATTCTATGCTTTAACTAAAATTTAAATCTATTATACATGTATGATTTGGGGTTCCGGGTTTACAATACCCATGTTTTTCTTGAGCTCCTTTTGGGCCAGTATAATTATATTCTTTGACACTAAGATCTTACATAGTTCATTAAATCAGTACTTATTTATTACTTAAACTAAGCTTATATTCTAACTCTTTAATTATAATATTACTTTATAAATTTGCGTGTATGATGTACAATATATTCCATAATATACGGTCATCATACTTTTGTTACTTGTTTCTCTTTACAACTGTTTCTACTAGTTTCAAGCAATATTCCATAAACTTTTTCCTTCTTTTATCTAACATAATATATTTTATATTTTCTGTTGTAAGTTTTGTATCCAGTATTTGTTCAATTTTGTATCTTTCATATCCAAACACTGGGCACTCCAAGACGATGTGCGGGACGGACTCTTTTACACTTGGGTCACAAGTGCATGAGGAACTCTCCTTACACTTAAAACGGCATAAGTATTCGGAGAATCCCCCATGGCCGGTAAACAATTGAGTGCTCAGAAATGTTGGTTCGAACTTGCGAATCACACTATACGCAGCGATCACATCCGGGAAGAAGAGTTTCGTGATTCCGGCTACTTCTCCAGACTTATATCTCGCGTCCCATTCGCGAATCGACTCCAGTCTGAGCTGTCGCTTCGCAAATGAGACGGGGAACAAATCGTAGTCCGGTTTCCTCTTGGTTGATGCTGCAGCTGCAGCCTTGGCAAGCTGGTCTGCCTTTTCGTTTCCCTCCAGTCCTACGTGTGCTTTTATCCAGAACAGAGATACCACTTTGTTCTGTCGAGACGATTCTGAAAGATTCTCGCGAGTTTCTACAGCTAGTGGATGGAGGGAGCCGAGGTTAGTGATCGTTTGTAATGCCGCCATTGAATCACTGTAAATTCCAAACGTGAGTGCACCATGTTTCATTATTCGCCTTGTGGCTTCGCAAACAGCCAGTAATTCCGCTTGATAGACTGTGCAGTATGACGGCAAGCAAAGCTTGACGGTCCGTGTTTCCGCTTCGCCCTCCCACACGGACAGCGCTGCGCCAACCCTTCCCCCAATCTTGCTGCCGTCTGTGTAGATTTTTACTGCACAGCCACCATTTGCGTCCACGTCATTCTGGTCTCTAAGGCATGTCACCTCGATGTCTGCGACCGTTGCAGGGTGTGGCGCTTCTGTTACTGGCATTAATCGCTCGATCTCTCTGCCTCCTAGTCCCGGCAGGGCCTCCCCCTTCTTGATCCTGTATAGTGAGGCTACCTCGCGTACACGAAGATCAAGCGGGAGCACTCCCGCCAGAACCAGTGTTGAGTTTAGGGAGACCGTGCGATAAGCCTTGCACATTTTTTGTGCGAAGCCTCTCTGCACCGTTCCGAGCTGTCTTTGCACTCCTAATTTTTCGGCAGCCGATGCCCAAATGCTCGCTGCATACAAAATGATGGGCTCAATGGTCGCTGTGTAGATTATACGTATGACTTCAGGGTGGAGGCCCCAACTCGCCTTTGCTGCTCTTGCGAGCTGTTTATAGACATTTATGGCCTTCCTACAAACGTTTGTTACGTGTGCATTAAAAGTGAGCTTTTCATCAAACGTCACACCCAACATCTTAATTTGCTTGGACACGCCAATGTCCACCCCGCCCATGCTCAAGTGCGGAGTGTCAAATTTAAGCTTGCGCGTGATGACCATTGCGCTGGTCTTATGAGGCGCGAATTTGAGCTTATTTTCGACACCCCACACTCGAACAAGCTCAAGAGCGGCATTAGCGTGTCTTTGCACATGCTGTGCAGTCTGACCATCGAACACCATGACAACGTCGTCGGCAAACGCCTGTACATAGTGACCTGCGGATTCAAGGGTATTCAGCAGAGGATCCAGCAATATGTTCCATAGGATGGGCCCACCTATAGACCCTTGGACGCACCCTTTGTTGGTCGCCTTTGTATATGTTTCCCCATTATACCTTACCGTGACTTTCCTTTGGTCAAGGTAGCTGTCAAACACTTTTCGAATGTTTATAGGACAGTTCGCATTCGCCAGTTGGACTCTGATCGCTGGCCACCATGCGCTGTCGAAAGCGCCCTCTATATCCAATGATACAACGGTTATGATTTTCTTCTCGTCCAATTTAGTTTTTATATATTGCATTAATTTATAGAGGGCGTCTTCGCAGCTCTTTTGGGGCATGAATCCGAACTGGTTGGGGTTGAGCTTCGATAGCAGGTGGTGTTTAAGTCTGGCGACCAACATTTTTTCGTAAACTTTACCCATTACTGGCAACAGTCCTATGGGGCGGTAGGATTTAGGAGTTGTATAAGATTCTTTTCCTGGTTTCCTCAGCACTATGACAGTGGCTTCCTTCCAGATGACTGGGAAATAATGGAGCTCTAGGCATTTGTTCAGTACTTCCAGGAAAAGTTTAGGGTCACTCTTTACGGCGTGGTTGCATATGTCAGCAGTGAATCCGTCAGCACCAGGCGCTTTCTTCGGGTTCAGGGAATCCAGTGCGGTGAGCATTTCCGTTATTGTGAACGGAGGATCGTTCTGTCCTTCGGTTTGTTGGAGGTTCACAGCCGATGCTCGGTTCCTTATATCTCGATGCGTCTGGTTATCATTCTCCCTTAGATCTTCCGGGTAGAAGGTTTTTGCCAACAACTCAACCGAGCCTTTGGCATTAAGAGTGATGCCACTTTCTTCCAAGGGTGTGTCCTCTTCCCTTTTGGCTGTTCTCCCTATCACTCGGTAAATACCCTCCCACACACTCTCCCTGTCCTGCTTGCTACAGAATTCCTTCCAGCTCACGATCTGGGCCTCCATAGCTCTAGCTTCGTATTCGTCCCTGGCGATTATATAAGCGTCCACCACACTTTGTTTTCGAATCGGTGCGGCGTTCTTGATTCTACGTTTCCTAGTGGTGACTTCCTGCTTCATCTTCGCGAGCTCCTCCGAATACCATGGTAGGGTAAGTGTCTCTGTATTCTTTTTTAATGGGATTGAAACGTTGCTAGATTCTGTGATAGCTTTGTTATAATTTTTGATGAATAGATCTAAGTTTTTGACTGTGTTAATGCTACGAATTTTCCCGATTTCTAAGTTGTACTCTGATTTTACTTGTTTAAATTTATGATGAAAAGCTTCCCAGTTTGCTTTCTTTGTGTTGTAAAGTCTTGTGGTTCTTTTGACACTTACCCCAACCGATTTTTTGAGTTTGATATTGAAGCTAATACCACTGTGGTCGGCGCACGTGAGATTTGCGATGACTTTCCAGTCCTCCACTAGGTCCAGCATATCAATAGTGCAGGCCGTCACGTCAACAAAACTGGTGTAGTGTTTCCCGCCACGAATGGTATCAAAGGTTGGAGTGTCACCTTTGTTGAGGATATGAAGGCCCAGCTCGTGAAACATGCCAGCGACATATTCCCCCCTATGGTCGATTACAGGGCTTCCCCACCAGGTGCTCTTTGCATTGGTGTCGCCTCCGATAATGAGCCTCCGCGTTATGGCTGTTGCAATCTTTTTGATGTGATCCAGGTACGGATCTATGGGCTGATCCGGTTCAAAATAGTATGAGACTAATGTTAATTTCCATTTCTTGGTGCTTACGCTCACCACTACGATATTGTTGGTGGTGAGCTCCGGGTGTTGAGTGACGTCTAGGTTGGGGTCAAATACAGCTATAGCTGCTTTGACCGTGCCCCCTCCGGTATTCTGGTATATTCTGACACCACGGTATGTCTTCATACTATCTGTCCCACCCACATAAGGTTCCTGAACCAACGCTATTGCAACTCTGTTTAAAGTTGCTTCAACCATTAACTCTTCTGTAGCTAGCTTCCTACGTTGAAGGTTGCACTGGAGTACCCGGTACAGGTGCTTATCCTCTTGGGTGCCCTTAGCAATACGCTACAGACATGCGAGCTATAGCATCGCGTTTTCTGCGTATGGGGCATTCTTTGCTAAAGGCGTTATGGTCATTGCGATCAAGCTTCGCTGCTGTGCAGTTTCTGCATGTGGGTTCGCCTCCTGCAAGCCAGTCTGGGCATTGCGCCCTAAGGTGCGGTCCTCCACAGTGGCTGCAAAGGTCTACTGGAGCTACGCAGAACCTCTTGCTGTGACCATATCCAAGGCATCTCGAGCACTGTACCAGCGGTGACTGGTCCAACACCCGGACGCGTTGTAGGTCAATGTAGACTGCTCCAGCGTCGGTCGCTCTTTTCCAAATAGCCGGGGATGCACTAAGGATGATGTGGCTAGTATGTGGATTACGGGCTTTTCTTTTATACTTAATTTCCAGTCTGTCTTCGTTCTCCTTTAGGTCGTGGAATATGCCCCGGTTTTGATTCCTAAAAGCCCTTAAGACGTCCTCATCAGTGTTTACTGTAAGTACGTCGGCAAGCTTCAGGAGGGGGTCTCTGTTCTTGACCTCTTCCACGACCAGGCATTTTCCGGAATTTTCTAGCCTTTGTTTTACTTTCTGTCGGTCTTCGGCTGTGTTACAACTCATAATAACCTTTCTGTCCTTGCCTTTCCGAGTCCTTTCCACCCTGATCCACCCTTCCTTGGCGTTCACCGCCTCTCTAACTTTTGTTAGGACTTGGTCTCCAGTGTCATTTTCGTCCTGGGATGTAACAACTACAGAGTGCAGTACGTTCTGCGGGGATGGGTGCAAGGAGGATCGGGCTGCCGTTGCCTCTGCATAGGTTTTTGCGCTTATAAGTTGGTGCTGTTGTTCCATCTTGTCTTTCAGTTCGTCCATTTTTCTGCCGTTTTCCATGAGTAGCTGGCTCTGTTCCTTTAGCTGTGCGATTATCAGACAATTTTTTTTTTCTACGGTCTCTATTTGAGACGTCTCGTTGGGTATTATCTGGGAGTTATCTATACTTGCAGATGCAGGTGTCTCTCCAGTTCTTTTGAGTCTTTTGATCTCAGCGTCCGCTTCTTTAATTATCTGATATAATTTGTCTATAACTTCCAGTACGTTTGTTTTAATGTCCGTTTTCATATTCCTGGAGTTTGCTATGTTCGTCTTGCCTTTGACTACGTTTGCTTTGGCTTCATCTAAACGCGTTGAAAGAACCTGTCTAGGAAGAACTTGTGCTTCCATTTTACTGGTGGATGGAGTCAGGTTATACGGTTCGGATCCCGCAGCTTCCAGCTTTTCAACGCTTCGCCTAACATTAGATGAAGTCTTTTGCGTCCTTGGCGGAGAATTTTGTTTTTGAACGACGCGTCCAACGTTAGACGAAAGCGTCTGTGTTCTTGGCGGAGATTTTTGTTTTTCCTTTTCTCCTACTGGTTTTGTTGGTGTTCTGGCGAACATTGTCAGAGGAATGCGTCAGGTGAGGATACAAAAAATAACACAATAGTGTATGTAAACGTCAAATCGTGATCTGCACACAGTGTAAAGATGTGTGCAGTCTAAATAAGAAATAAAATAAAAGTAAACACAAAAACAAGTAAACTTTAAATAAGTACCAGTCAACAGTCGCAAAGAAAACAGGAGTTTGCAATTGGGCTCAATAAAGCCTTCGTAATGATACTTAACAGCGATATAAGATAAAAATGACAAAAATACAATAAAATAGCGTTCGTCTCTACGTAGAGTCAGTCTCCACTGGATTGAACAAATAAAGTTCCCATAAATTAATAACACAATCACAATTAGTCTCGCTCCGCAAGAAAAACTGCTCCAGGGTCTTCAGTTCCCGATTAAAGATCGAAAACCTTTTGTGCTCTATGTAGAGTCGTTTCGCTAATCTCAGTAGATAGCTCTCGTCAAGCCCTCTCAGATGATCCCAAACTCGGTGCAGTTACTCTGAGGGGTTTCGGAGATATCCTAACTTGAAAATTTGGTTTTTTTGCCAAGATGGCGACCAAAAAGTGGTTGCAAGCGGTTATCTCCGGAACCACAGGTCCAAAAACCCCGGTGTTTGGGCTTTTCGCACTTGGCCTGACGAGACCAATCTACCGGAATGGTTTTCAGGCTGAAAATTTCTTGACCTCTGAAAACGCCTGAAAAACGTTCCACCCTATAGCCTTTAATCTGGGTATATGCCCAGCGGAAATCCCGGCCCTCTACGACTCTCCGTTAGGAAGCTATGATTGTTTGAATATTATTCAAAATGGCCGCAGTACTGTCAAAGATGATCTTTGACAACCGATATCTTCCTTCTGGAAAGCCGTAGACCCCTCGAGTTTGGGCTCTCCCAACTTGGCCTGGGTTTCCCTGTCTGCTGAAACTACTTTCAGGAACCTGAAAATTTTCAGCTCCAAATCGCCTGAAAACGTGGAGTATACTGGGCAAGAGGTCCGTGAAGATAATAACGAAAACCGCAAACTCCTACGACCACTGGTTTAGGAGCTGTGGCGGTTTGAAAGTAAACAAAATGGCCGCCGAGCTGTCAAAGGTCGAACTAAATGGCCTGTATCTTTTGATCCCTTCGTCAGAGAGAGTCGGGGTTTTGGATGTACAGGTCGGCGTCACTTCAGGTATCTCCTGAAAGCAATTTCAGCACAAAAATCTTGAAGGGCCTGAAACAGGCTGAAAACCTATCACAATTAAAGATGGCTGTATACCACTGTCCGGGGTGAAAATACGAGGTTAATCGGACCAGCGGTGCCCGAGATATCGTGCCTTGAAAATTAAAACCTAAAAACCAAGATGGCGCGATTTGGTCAAAATAGCCAAATCAGGAGCTATATAGCCCGTGTTTGGGCTTAAGTGGGTCCCAATAGGTATATTGGAACTTGTCCTGGTGTCAAAAAATTATATTTCCTATTTAATTTTGAATTAAAGACAAAAAACATAAAAAATTCAATAACTTTAAAACTAATTGGCCAAAAATTTTGAAAAAAATACTAAAATTAACGTTAAATAAGCTCCTCAACGACTAAAACTAGACTTTAGTTTTTCCACTATTTTTAAATATTAAAATTACAAAAATAAAATTTTTTCAGTTATTTAATTACTACACTAAAATGGGTTTGCCGAAAATTTTAAAAATAGAAACTTAAGGTCTTCTAGTGAGCGCGCACCAGG
>OX421951.2:21075000-21082504 GCA_949128155.2 Xanthia icteritia | reverse complement strand
CTAACCTAACCTAACCTAACCTAACCTAACCTAACCTAACCTAACCTAACCTAACCTAACCTAACCTAACCTAACCTAACCTAACCTAACCTAACCTATACCTAACCTAACCTAACCTAACCTAACCTAACCTAACCTAACCTAACCTAACCTAACCTAACCTAACCTAACCTAACCTAACCTAACCTAACCTAACCTAACCTAACCTAACCTAACCTAACCTAACCTAACCTAACCTAACCTAACCTAACCTAACCTAACCTAACCTAACCTAACCTAACCTAACCTAACCTAACCTAACCTAACCTAACCTAACCTAACCTAACCTAACCTAACCTAACCTAACCTAACCTAACCTAACCTAACCTAACCTAACCTAACCTAACCTAACCTAACCTAACCTAACCTAACCTAACCTAACCTAACCTAACCTAACCTAACCTAACCTAACCTAACCTAACCTAACCTAACCTAACCTAACCTAACCTAACCTAACCTAACCTAACCTAACCTAACCTAACCTAACCTAACCTAACCTAACCTAACCTAACCTAACCTAACCTAACCTAACCTAACCTAACCTAACCTAACCTAACCTAACCTAACCTAACCTAACCTAACCTAACCTAACCTAACCTAACCTAACCTAACCTAACCTAACCTAACCTAACCTAACCTAACCTAACCTAACCTAACCTAACCTAACCTAACCTAACCTAACCTAACCTAACCTAACCTAACCTAACCTAACCTAACCTAACCTAACCTAACCTAACCTAACCTAACCTAACCTAACCTAACCTAACCTAACCTAACCTAACCTAACCTAACCTAACCTAACCTAACCTAACCTAACCTAACCTAACCTAACCTAACCTAACCTAACCTAACCTAACCTAACCTAACCTAACCTAACCTAACCTAACCTAACCTAACCTAACCTAACCTAACCTAACCTAACCTAACCTAACCTAACCTAACCTAACCTAACCTAACCTAACCTAACCTAACCTAACCTAACCTAACCTAACCTAACCTAACCTAACCTAACCTAACCTAACCTAACCTAACCTAACCTAACCTAACCTAACCTAACCTAACCTAACCTAACCTAACCTAACCTAACCTAACCTAACCTAACCTAACCTAACCTAACCTAACCTAACCTAACCTAACCTAACCTAACCTAACCTAACCTAACCTAACCTAACCTAACCTAACCTAACCTAACCTAACCTAACCTAACCTAACCTAACCTAACCTAACCTAACCTAACCTAACCTAACCTAACCTAACCTAACCTAACCTAACCTAACCTAACCTAACCTAACCTAACCTAACCTAACCTAACCTAACCTAACCTAACCTAACCTAACCTAACCTAACCTAACCTAACCTAACCTAACCTAACCTAACCTAACCTAACCTAACCTAACCTAACCTAACCTAACCTAACCTAACCTAACCTAACCTAACCTAACCTAACCTAACCTAACCTAACCTAACCTAACCTAACCTAACCTAACCTAACCTAACCTAACCTAACCTAACCTAACCTAACCTAACCTAACCTAACCTAACCTAACCTAACCTAACCTAACCTAACCTAACCTAACCTAACCTAACCTAACCTAACCTAACCTAACCTAACCTAACCTAACCTAACCTAACCTAACCTAACCTAACCTAACCTAACCTAACCTAACCTAACCTAACCTAACCTAACCTAACCTAACCTAACCTAACCTAACCTAACCTAACCTAACCTAACCTAACCTAACCTAACCTAACCTAACCTAACCTAACCTAACCTAACCTAACCTAACCTAACCTAACCTAACCTAACCTAACCTAACCTAACCTAACCTAACCTAACCTAACCTAACCTAACCTAACCTAACCTAACCTAACCTAACCTAACCTAACCTAACCTAACCTAACCTAACCTAACCTAACCTAACCTAACCTAACCTAACCTAACCTAACCTAACCTAACCTAACCTAACCTAACCTAACCTAACCTAACCTAACCTAACCTAACCTAACCTAACCTAACCTAACCTAACCTAACCTAACCTAACCTAACCTAACCTAACCTAACCTAACCTAACCTAACCTAACCTAACCTAACCTAACCTAACCTAACCTAACCTAACCTAACCTAACCTAACCTAACCTAACCTAACCTAACCTAACCTAACCTAACCTAACCTAACCTAACCTAACCTAACCTAACCTAACCTAACCTAACCTAACCTAACCTAACCTAACCTAACCTAACCTAACCTAACCTAACCTAACCTAACCTAACCTAACCTAACCTAACCTAACCTAACCTAACCTAACCTAACCTAACCTAACCTAACCTAACCTAACCTAACCTAACCTAACCTAACCTAACCTAACCTAACCTAACCTAACCTAACCTAACCTAACCTAACCTAACCTAACCTAACCTAACCTAACCTAACCTAACCTAACCTAACCTAACCTAACCTAACCTAACCTAACCTAACCTAACCTAACCTAACCTAACCTAACCTAACCTAACCTAACCTAACCTAACCTAACCTAACCTAACCTAACCTAACCTAACCTAACCTAACCTAACCTAACCTAACCTAACCTAACCTAACCTAACCTAACCTAACCTAACCTAACCTAACCTAACCTAACCTAACCTAACCTAACCTAACCTAACCTAACCTAACCTAACCTAACCTAACCTAACCTAACCTAACCTAACCTAACCTAACCTAACCTAACCTAACCTAACCTAACCTAACCTAACCTAACCTAACCTAACCTAACCTAACCTAACCTAACCTAACCTAACCTAACCTAACCTAACCTAACCTAACCTAACCTAACCTAACCTAACCTAACCTAACCTAACCTAACCTAACCTAACCTAACCTAACCTAACCTAACCTAACCTAACCTAACCTAACCTAACCTAACCTAACCTAACCTAACCTAACCTAACCTAACCTAACCTAACCTAACCTAACCTAACCTAACCTAACCTAACCTAACCTAACCTAACCTAACCTAACCTAACCTAACCTAACCTAACCTAACCTAACCTAACCTAACCTAACCTAACCTAACCTAACCTAACCTAACCTAACCTAACCTAACCTAACCTAACCTAACCTAACCTAACCTAACCTAACCTAACCTAACCTAACCTAACCTAACCTAACCTAACCTAACCTAACCTAACCTAACCTAACCTAACCTAACCTAACCTAACCTAACCTAACCTAACCTAACCTAACCTAACCTAACCTAACCTAACCTAACCTAACCTAACCTAACCTAACCTAACCTAACCTAACCTAACCTAACCTAACCTAACCTAACCTAACCTAACCTAACCTAACCTAACCTAACCTAACCTAACCTAACCTAACCTAACCTAACCTAACCTAACCTAACCTAACCTAACCTAACCTAACCTAACCTAACCTAACCTAACCTAACCTAACCTAACCTAACCTAACCTAACCTAACCTAACCTAACCTAACCTAACCTAACCTAACCTAACCTAACCTAACCTAACCTAACCTAACCTAACCTAACCTAACCTAACCTAACCTAACCTAACCTAACCTAACCTAACCTAACCTAACCTAACCTAACCTAACCTAACCTAACCTAACCTAACCTAACCTAACCTAACCTAACCTAACCTAACCTAACCTAACCTAACCTAACCTAACCTAACCTAACCTAACCTAACCTAACCTAACCTAACCTAACCTAACCTAACCTAACCTAACCTAACCTAACCTAACCTAACCTAACCTAACCTAACCTAACCTAACCTAACCTAACCTAACCTAACCTAACCTAACCTAACCTAACCTAACCTAACCTAACCTAACCTAACCTAACCTAACCTAACCTAACCTAACCTAACCTAACCTAACCTAACCTAACCTAACCTAACCTAACCTAACCTAACCTAACCTAACCTAACCTAACCTAACCTAACCTAACCTAACCTAACCTAACCTAACCTAACCTAACCTAACCTAACCTAACCTAACCTAACCTAACCTAACCTAACCTAACCTAACCTAACCTAACCTAACCTAACCTAACCTAACCTAACCTAACCTAACCTAACCTAACCTAACCTAACCTAACCTAACCTAACCTAACCTAACCTAACCTAACCTAACCTAACCTAACCTAACCTAACCTAACCTAACCTAACCTAACCTAACCTAACCTAACCTAACCTAACCTAACCTAACCTAACCTAACCTAACCTAACCTAACCTAACCTAACCTAACCTAACCTAACCTAACCTAACCTAACCTAACCTAACCTAACCTAACCTAACCTAACCTAACCTAACCTAACCTAACCTAACCTAACCTAACCTAACCTAACCTAACCTAACCTAACCTAACCTAACCTAACCTAACCTAACCTAACCTAACCTAACCTAACCTAACCTAACCTAACCTAACCTAACCTAACCTAACCTAACCTAACCTAACCTAACCTAACCTAACCTAACCTAACCTAACCTAACCTAACCTAACCTAACCTAACCTAACCTAACCTAACCTAACCTAACCTAACCTAACCTAACCTAACCTAACCTAACCTAACCTAACCTAACCTAACCTAACCTAACCTAACCTAACCTAACCTAACCTAACCTAACCTAACCTAACCTAACCTAACCTAACCTAACCTAACCTAACCTAACCTAACCTAACCTAACCTAACCTAACCTAACCTAACCTAACCTAACCTAACCTAACCTAACCTAACCTAACCTAACCTAACCTAACCTAACCTAACCTAACCTAACCTAACCTAACCTAACCTAACCTAACCTAACCTAACCTAACCTAACCTAACCTAACCTAACCTAACCTAACCTAACCTAACCTAACCTAACCTAACCTAACCTAACCTAACCTAACCTAACCTAACCTAACCTAACCTAACCTAACCTAACCTAACCTAACCTAACCTAACCTAACCTAACCTAACCTAACCTAACCTAACCTAACCTAACCTAACCTAACCTAACCTAACCTAACCTAACCTAACCTAACCTAACCTAACCTAACCTAACCTAACCTAACCTAACCTAACCTAACCTAACCTAACCTAACCTAACCTAACCTAACCTAACCTAACCTAACCTAACCTAACCTAACCTAACCTAACCTAACCTAACCTAACCTAACCTAACCTAACCTAACCTAACCTAACCTAACCTAACCTAACCTAACCTAACCTAACCTAACCTAACCTAACCTAACCTAACCTAACCTAACCTAACCTAACCTAACCTAACCTAACCTAACCTAACCTAACCTAACCTAACCTAACCTAACCTAACCTAACCTAACCTAACCTAACCTAACCTAACCTAACCTAACCTAACCTAACCTAACCTAACCTAACCTAACCTAACCTAACCTAACCTAACCTAACCTAACCTAACCTAACCTAACCTAACCTAACCTAACCTAACCTAACCTAACCTAACCTAACCTAACCTAACCTAACCTAACCTAACCTAACCTAACCTAACCTAACCTAACCTAACCTAACCTAACCTAACCTAACCTAACCTAACCTAACCTAACCTAACCTAACCTAACCTAACCTAACCTAACCTAACCTAACCTAACCTAACCTAACCTAACCTAACCTAACCTAACCTAACCTAACCTAACCTAACCTAACCTAACCTAACCTAACCTAACCTAACCTAACCTAACCTAACCTAACCTAACCTAACCTAACCTAACCTAACCTAACCTAACCTAACCTAACCTAACCTAACCTAACCTAACCTAACCTAACCTAACCTAACCTAACCTAACCTAACCTAACCTAACCTAACCTAACCTAACCTAACCTAACCTAACCTAACCTAACCTAACCTAACCTAACCTAACCTAACCTAACCTAACCTAACCTAACCTAACCTAACCTAACCTAACCTAACCTAACCTAACCTAACCTAACCTAACCTAACCTAACCTAACCTAACCTAACCTAACCTAACCTAACCTAACCTAACCTAACCTAACCTAACCTAACCTAACCTAACCTAACCTAACCTAACCTAACCTAACCTAACCTAACCTAACCTAACCTAACCTAACCTAACCTAACCTAACCTAACCTAACCTAACCTAACCTAACCTAACCTAACCTAACCTAACCTAACCTAACCTAACCTAACCTAACCTAACCTAACCTAACCTAACCTAACCTAACCTAACCTAACCTAACCTAACCTAACCTAACCTAACCTAACCTAACCTAACCTAACCTAACCTAACCTAACCTAACCTAACCTAACCTAACCTAACCTAACCTAACCTAACCTAACCTAACCTAACCTAACCTAACCTAACCTAACCTAACCTAACCTAACCTAACCTAACCTAACCTAACCTAACCTAACCTAACCTAACCTAACCTAACCTAACCTAACCTAACCTAACCTAACCTAACCTAACCTAACCTAACCTAACCTAACCTAACCTAACCTAACCTAACCTAACCTAACCTAACCTAACCTAACCTAACCTAACCTAACCTAACCTAACCTAACCTAACCTAACCTAACCTAACCTAACCTAACCTAACCTAACCTAACCTAACCTAACCTAACCTAACCTAACCTAACCTAACCTAACCTAACCTAACCTAACCTAACCTAACCTAACCTAACCTAACCTAACCTAACCTAACCTAACCTAACCTAACCTAACCTAACCTAACCTAACCTAACCTAACCTAACCTAACCTAACCTAACCTAACCTAACCTAACCTAACCTAACCTAACCTAACCTAACCTAACCTAACCTAACCTAACCTAACCTAACCTAACCTAACCTAACCTAACCTAACCTAACCTAACCTAACCTAACCTAACCTAACCTAACCTAACCTAACCTAACCTAACCTAACCTAACCTAACCTAACCTAACCTAACCTAACCTAACCTAACCTAACCTAACCTAACCTAACCTAACCTAACCTAACCTAACCTAACCTAACCTAACCTAACCTAACCTAACCTAACCTAACCTAACCTAACCTAACCTAACCTAACCTAACCTAACCTAACCTAACCTAACCTAACCTAACCTAACCTAACCTAACCTAACCTAACCTAACCTAACCTAACCTAACCTAACCTAACCTAACCTAACCTAACCTAACCTAACCTAACCTAACCTAACCTAACCTAACCTAACCTAACCTAACCTAACCTAACCTAACCTAACCTAACCTAACCTAACCTAACCTAACCTAACCTAACCTAACCTAACCTAACCTAACCTAACCTAACCTAACCTAACCTAACCTAACCTAACCTAACCTAACCTAACCTAACCTAACCTAACCTAACCTAACCTAACCTAACCTAACCTAACCTAACCTAACCTAACCTAACCTAACCTAACCTAACCTAACCTAACCTAACCTAACCTAACCTAACCTA
>OX421951.2:21062500-21072500 GCA_949128155.2 Xanthia icteritia | reverse complement strand
CTAACCTAACCTAACCTAACCTAACCTAACCTAACCTAACCTAACCTAACCTAACCTAACCTAACCTAACCTAACCTAACCTAACCTAACCTAACCTAACCTAACCTAACCTAACCTAACCTAACCTAACCTAACCTAACCTAACCTAACCTAACCTAACCTAACCTAACCTAACCTAACCTAACCTAACCTAACCTAACCTAACCTAACCTAACCTAACCTAACCTAACCTAACCTAACCTAACCTAACCTAACCTAACCTAACCTAACCTAACCTAACCTAACCTAACCCAGTACCCGACATACAGTCACACGATTAACATCTGCTCCACGGTAAATAATTCCCTAAAATTAACCGTGTTGAGTTAGCGCGCAAAAAAAGTGTTCAGTGGAATTGTGTAGTGACAACTCGCCAGGAAACGTGTGGGCAAGTCTCTACGTCAACGGGTTGCGGAGTGGGCCCCCTGGAACTTTGGAGGGTTATAAGTCTGCAAAGGTTAGTGGAGTCGGTCTGCCTACAATAATCCTGAAAGCCGCGGCAGAGACCTGTCCAGTAAATCAAGGATCAGGAGAATCGGAGCAAGGACCTGGGAGTTATTAAGGTGGGAAAAACGCGAAAAAACGTGGTTTTTAACCTAAAATAACCTCACTTTTCCCACACGTGTTTCCAAAATACACGAGGCGTGACGTACCAGCAGCCATCCCAGCCCTCACTGAAGACTCCTAAGCCGGCCCGAGGAATCTGCCTGCAGACCAGACATCAGCCTGACGACTCCACGACCAACCATCAGGTTTGCCCCGAGGGAACTCCTCAACCCCTAGTCCCACCCCCCCCGAGTTTGGGTTCACCCGACTTGGGACTTCAGGACCTTGCCTGAGCCACCAAGGGTACCCTCATCCCCACTTCTCCCCCTCACCTCTCTGACCCCCCCCCACCTCAACCCCCCCCAGATAGTCCCCCCCCCACCTCAACCCCCCCCAGATAGTCCCCCCCCCCCTTTAAGCCCTCACCTCACTCACCACCCTTTACCTCTATCCCCACCACTCTCCCTATTACCCCCACCACTTTCCATATTACCCCCCCACCCCCACCAAACTTGTTCCACACGAGACCTCCCCCCCCCCACTTCCCCTCCCCCCAAAAAAAGTCTCCCCACGAGACCCCCTCCCCCTCCCCTCCCCCCCTCTGGGCGACTTCACCCCCCCGCGGTCTAACTTCGCACCCGTTGGAGCTAGAGAACCGAGATTGGGCTCATTTGAAAGGGCTCGAGCAGCTCTACAACTTGGCCCCGACAGAATCTCCAATTTCGGCACCACACTCCAGCAGCGTCCCGGCGACCCACCCGAATTTCCACTGAAGACCACCACCAGCGCGCACAAGGGTTCAGTCCACCGAACCCAAGCATATCGTCGTACTCCTCATCGGACAGCACGCAGAACATCAGCGGAGCATCCGTGAGTCCATCTTAGACTTAAGTTTAAAAAAAAAAAAAAAAAAAAAAAAAAAAAAAAAAAAAAAAAAAAAAAAAATTACAATCTACACCATAGCTCTATCATATCTCTATATTAAGCATTAACTAAAATAGGCATACTTAGACAATAGCATTTGTAGTTTAGTTGCAACATTCCATTCTAACTGTAGTTTAAAACTGTTTTCATTCTAATTTTGCCCAACTCCCTAATTTCCCCTTTAACACAATAATGTCTTCCGTATCCTCCAAGCAGTCCACCACCTCCCGTAAAATGACCACGGATGCCGCAAAAGCCCCTAAATCCCTTAGGGAAAAAGTTCTTAAGAATACGGCAAAATCAGTAGTCTCGGAACAGTTGGCGCGTCCGTCGCAAGCGCCACAGGTGCCAAAGGCAGCGTCGGAACCGGACACAAACAGGACACCGCCAGTACCAACAGTGCCCGAGACCAACTCAGGAGATCGCAGTGTCACCGAAAAAGTTATAAACTGGGAGCAGTGTGGCATCTCCCCCCCCCGCCAGATCATCTCGGACGAGGAAAGCTCGGTGGCCTCCTCAGTGAGCCAGGCTCCCACGAGTGGGCGGCCGAGCCTCCTTTATCGCACGCCGAGAAGGGGCACAGGGGTGGAGATGGACTTGGCCACGCGCGAGGCCAATGAACTTCTTCAAAAAGGGAAAGACGCCCTGGAGGCTGCGGGAAACATGAAAAGGGAGTGCAAGGCCATAGCCCACGAGTGTCTGCAGGGCCTCTACGAGACAACCCTGTCACTCGCTGACTCAAGAGCGCGTCACAAATACAACCTGGAGAAGGAGCGCTCTCGACACGCCCAGGAGCTTGTGCGGGTCGAGAGAGCTCATACTCGAGATTTAATGACGCTGAAGGCCGAGCTCTCCCTGATGCGAACGGACGTCACGGAGACCAGAAAGGAGGCGAAAGGGATCCGGGAATGGCTGGGTCACGAGACCCTTGAAGCATTCAACGGCATCAAGGAGGTGAAGAGCGCGGTCTCAACCGCGAGCCTCCAAAACCAGAAAGAGCACGAACGTACTAGGCAAGAAAGCGCAAGAGCTCCGGGGGATCCAAAATGGGATTCCATGGGGGCTGGCCTTTCACGCCTCGACACAAACGTGACCAGCATCTCAAACCAGCTGGACGTGCTCCGAAAATCTTTGGAAAGGCTCAAAGAAGACCTCTCTCAGCCCAGTACTATGCAGCCGGACCCTAGAAGCCCAGAGGTAGAGTCAGATCTACTGACGACGGCGAGCTTCAAGGCGGAAATGCAAAGGATAGAGCAACAACTGCAAGCCATCGCCAACAGGCCTATAGTCTCCCCTCCACCACCACAACCACCACTCAACCTTACACCACACTTCAAACCGCTCACAGAAAGATTGGAGATGGTCTCAGCAGACCTCCGCGAACTGCGCGATAAAGAACCGACGATCCAGGCGCCGTTGGCGCTGAATCTGGAGGCGGAACTAGCAGTCGGGGAGGTAAAAAAGACCCTCCAAAATATAGAAAAGGGGGTAGCGGAACTGGGCAAAGCGGACAAGCCGCTTTCACAACAACAAAGCCCCAAAACCTTTGCCCAGGTCGCCAGCATGCCCAAGCCCCCGAAACCACCCACCCAACCCAACCACACCCTTATCGTCTCGTCAACGGACCCCAAGCACACTGGAGACAACGTAATTGAGAGGATCAGAACTGCCCTGGACCTCAAAACAAGCGGAGCCCGGGTCGACACAGTCCGCAAGGCGCGGAACCAGAAAGTGGTTATGAGGTGCGCCAGTAAATCGGACTTGAACAAGATCAGAGAACAGTTCAAGTCAAATGCAGGGCTCAAGGTCCAGGAGCCGAAACCCCAGAACCCTCTCGTGTGCATCAAGGGAGTGCTGTCCAGCTACAGCGACGCCGAGATTGTCGATCTCATACAAGCGCAGAACAAACACCTTCTGCAGGACGTCGCTGTGGATGGACACACCATAAGGGTGCGCTACAGGAAGCGTGCGAGAAACCCCCATGAATGCCACCCTGTCCTGGAGCTCTCCCCGGAGCTCTGGAAGTGCTACACGCAGGTGCAGAAGGTGCACGTGGGCATCAAGCGGTGCTCGATCGAAGACCAGTCCCCGTTGGTACAGTGCTCTAAGTGCCTCGCCTATGGACACAACAGGTCCTTATGCAAGGCTGGCAAAGAAGTATGCAGCTACTGCAGCGGAGCACATAGCAGTAGGGACTGCCTCACTCGGGCTGACGGCAAACTGCCCACCTGCATCAACTGCAAGGTGGCACACAGGACGGACAGCGACCTGGCACACACAGCGTTCAGCGAAGACTGCCAGGAACGCCAAAAATGGGATGGTATAGCGAGGTCACGCGTTTCCTATTGCTAAGGGCAACCAGGAGCACACAACAAGTCAACCAGTCACCCACCAACACACAACTAGACCGACAGCAAGATTGCAGTTCATCCAAGTCAATCTTCAGCGCTCCAAGCTGGCCACAGAAGAACTACACATGGCGGCTCAGGTAAAGGGAGTTTCAATAGCACTTGTTCAAGAGCCCTACGTAGGAAGAACAGGTGTGATGAAACAAATCCCCGGCACGCAAGTCATCCAGTGCAGCCTCAACCGCCAAAAACCAGTCAAGGCGGCAATCGTCGTGTTCGGTAACAACCTGGAGGTCATCCACGACCCCCAGATTGTGACCGAGAACATCGCCGCCGTCTTGCTGAAGGTGGGCCAGCTTAGAATTGGGGTGCTCTCGGTCTATTTGGAGGGTGACCAGGACATTGAACCCTACCTCACACAAATTCACACCACATTGCACAAATTACACACAAGAAACACTCTGGTGGGAGGAGACGTCAACGCCTGGAGCCAGTGGTGGGGAAGTGTCTCCGAAAACCACCGTGGGGCAGCGTACAACTCTTTCCTCAACGAGCGAGATCTCCACATCCTCAACACGGGCCACGTCCCAACATTCGAGACCTACAGGGGAGACCGTTGGTGCACCAGCATCGTCGACGTGACGGTATGCAGCCAGTCGCTGCTAGGAAAGGTCGAAGAGTGGCGTGTAGAACGTAGTCTCACTACGTCGGACCATAACGCAATCACCTTCTCGATGCGCTTAGAAAAGGCCTTGGAACCCTTAAGGCCAATCTCGACGCGCATCTACAACACCAAGAAGGCAAAGTGGTCCGAATTCTGCACACATTTCAAGACCAGTCTGGCGGACAGCGACATCACACCGGTCCGAGTCGCGGACGTCTCGAATCCAGAGGATCTGGAGTCAGTCATAACAACATACGTGCACAACATCCACCGCTCATGCAAGAAAGCGATTCCAAAGATGGGGTCGCCCAAACACAACGCCAAGCCCCCTTGGTGGAACCCTTCTCTAGCCCGTCTCCAAAAAGAGGCGATGACAAAGAAGAGAAGGATCCGGAACGCAGCCGCTAGCCGGAGACAATTCACCATCCAAGAATACGTACTGGCTAAGAACACTTACACAACAGCAGCGACGGAAGCGGCCACAACAAACTGGAAGGAGTTCTGCTCGAAGCAGGACCGAGAGAGCATGTGGGACGGCATCTACAGGGTACTAAGGAAGACAGCCAGAAGACAAGACGACACACTCCTGAGAAACACCGCAGGCGAGACGCTCAGTCCAGAGCAATCCGCGAATCTTCTGGCTAAAACCTTCTACCCCGATGACTCGACGGATGCCGAACTGCCATACCACATAGCACTGAGGAGGCTAGCGGAAGAAAAGAACCCCCAAGGACTGTCTGCCGACGATCCACCCTTCACAACCGCGGAGCTGGAAATGGTTCTCCAAAACCAAAACCCGAAAAAAGCTCCCGGCCCCGATGGATTAACAGCAGACATCTGCACAGCGGCAATAAACTGCGACAAGGAGGTGTTCCTAGCGATGGCCAACAGGTGCCTGTCGCTGTCACACTTCCCGAAGCAGTGGAAGGTCGCCCACGTGTGCATACTCCGCAAGCCAGGAAAGGACGACTATACCAGCCCAAAGTCCTACAGGCCAATAGGTCTGCTCTCGGTCCTAGGAAAAATTGTCGAAAAGCTCCTAGTAGGCAGACTCCAGTGGCACTTCCTCCCAACACTTAACAAGAACCAATACGGTTTCATGCCGCAGCGCGGTACTGAGGACGCCCTCTATGCTCTAATGGGACACCTACGTGCCGAAATCAAAGCCAAAAAGATCGTGCTTCTGATATCATTGGATATAGAGGGGGCCTTCGATAACGCGTGGTGGCCAGCACTCAAAAGACAGATGGTGGTCAAGAACTGTCCCAAAAACATCTACGCTCTCGTAGCCTCATACCTGGAAGACCGGAACATCAGGGTCAACTACGCCAGAGCGACTAGTGAGAAGGGTACCACGAAAGGATGCGTCCAAGGCTCAATCGCCGGACCGACGTTTTGGAACCTTATCCTAGACTCACTCCTACAAAAAATGGCTAGTATGGGAGTATACTGTCAAGCCTTCGCAGACGACGTTGTCCTGGTTTTCTCGGAGTTATCAACCGGTCCCTTACAGCAAACAGCCAATGACACACTAGACGTAGTATCGGAATGGGGCGTCCAAAACAAGCTACGTTTCGCCGCGCACAAGACCAATGCGATGGTGCTAACGAAAAAGCTTAAATACGACGTTCCGGTACTCCACATGTCGGGCACCCGGCTGAATCTAGTGAAAGAGGTCAAGCTGTTGGGTCTCACAATAGACTCTAAACTCACCTTCAACGCGCACGTGTCCGCGACCTGTAAAAAGGCCGCAGACATCTACAAGCAGCTCGCATGCGCGGCTAAGGTGACTTGGGGTCTCAACAGAGAGATAATAAGGACAATATACGTGTCGGTGATAGAGCCCATCGTGATGTATGCAGCGAGCGCGTGGGCCCCCGCAGCGGAGAAACTGATGACAAGGAATCAGTTTGACTCGCTGCAGAGAGGTTTCGCGCAGAAGATCTGCAAAGCATACCGCACGGTGTCTCTGACATCGGCACTTGTTCTGTCAGGCCAACTCCCTCTAGATCTCCGGGTAATCGAGGCTGCAACCCTTTTCAAGATCAAAAAGGGATATTCCGAAGAGTTCATACCACCGGGCCGCGAGCTGGAGTGCAACGTGCACCACTCCCAAAACCCCCACCCAGCGCTACTCACAACAACAGAGTATGCACGCCTAGAGGACTTGTCTCCCGAGACCCTGGAAACTCACCAAGTAATCGGTCCCCAAATTTACACCGACGGTAGCAAGATAGAGGGAAAAGTCGGAGCTGCCCTAACTTGGTGGGAAAACGGAAAGGAGTCGAAGTCCAGCACTTTTGGTCTGGAGCCCCACAACACGGTCTTCCAATCGGAAATGTACGCTCTCTTCAGAGCTGTCAGGATGGCAAGAGAATCCAGTGCGGACTCCGTAAGCATATTAAGTGACTCAAGATCGTCACTTGACCTGCTGAAGAGTCCGTCTGCCACTCACCACCTGGCACTACTAATCAAGAGATGCGTCCGCGAGATCAGAGAGGAGGGCCGAGAAGTGAGGCTCTTTTGGCTCAGGGCCCATGTGGGAACCCCCGGAAATGAGAGAGCGGACGAGCTGGCCAAGGAGGCCGCCCTAACAAAGGAGACAGCAGACTACAGTAAGGTCCCCGTATCGTTCGTGAGAAGGAAGATACGGGAGGGGACTATAAAGAAGTGGCAGGCACGCTATGAGTCCTCGAGTACCGGATCGGTCACGAAAGTGTTCTTCCCAGACGTCTTAGCGGCAAAAAGAACACTCAGAGACGCAGTTCTCACACCGGTCCATGTACAAGTCCTAACGGGACATGGCGGATTCTCAGCGTACCTCCACCGCTTCCATCTCAAAGATAGTCCCTCGTGCGTCTGTGACCCCAGTTGCGAAGAAACAGTCTGGCACCTGCTCCTCGAGTGCCCAAGATTCAGTCTCGACAGAATGGAGCTGGAAGTAAAGATAGAAACCCAGCTAAGCCAGTCCACACTCCACACCATCATGGGGAGACCGGCTACCAGAAAACCATTCTTGGCATTCGCGAGCAAAATCGCCACAGTCGCAGCAGAAGGGAACAAAACGGACGCAACCTTACCAAGTCGAAACCGACCACCACCTAGTACAAGAACAACAACAACAACAACAATCACCGCACAATCAACAACAACACAAAACACAACACGTACACCAGCCATAACACAATTCACAAACACAAACACCAACCAACAGTCAGTACCAGCGGTAGCACCAGCGGTAGTGGCAGCAGCGGAAGCAGAAGCCACCCTACAAGCAGCCCCTTGCACCATGCCCATGACCCAATTCCTGGCATGCGGAGGAGATGGAGTTCCTGGCGTCAGACTGCGAGGCGCCACCCTTTTCATGAACAGGGAAGGAGAAAAGTTAGGCGTAAGCTTCTGCATAGGCTGGAGCCGACCTGCAGCCCGTATACCGATATCGCCAGGCCTTGCCGCCCTGATCAACGGAAGCACCACCAAAACGAGCATGAAAGGCAGCAAGTACGCCGCATTGCCACGAGTGGAAGTAGCCTCTCACCGATGCCGTCTATTGCGATCCAAAGGAAAGACGATCGCACTATTCGAGTGGGGAGAGGAGACTCCATTCGCTCAGGTAAGCTCACTGCTTCAAAAGATCAGGGAGGCAGGAGAACATATGGCAGTCACAGCACGCACCATAAGTGTCGACGCGATGGTGGTCGGAGGGGAGAGAGGAGACGTCGCAGACCGCTTCGGCTGTTTAAAAGCCTCAGAACATCATGAGGTAGTTGTCTATGAGGACAGAGGGGAAACTCTCAGTTTCCTCAAAGCCCCTAGGCAACCAACAGCCAGCACGACGAGCCCTGCAACAAACCCGACTACTCAAAGCGGTTCAGAGAGGGCCCAGCAGAAGGCAGCCGCCGAAAAAGCTGCAAAGGAGCAGAGAAAGACCACTAGCCCGGAGGACCGGGCCCGGTCGAGGAGTCGCCTGAAAGCCTTCGGCACTTTCCTTAATGCACTGCTCCCAAGCACCAGCCGCGCATCACTATCCCACAAGCAGGAGACAGCAGTGGAGAGGTTCTTCAAAAAGAAGCCCAAAGAACCTACAATGCAGAAGCCCACGCCAACAAGAGCTGACAAAGGGCAAGTCAGCCCTCCGACCCTCGCAATTAATTCGGGCACCATGGACCACGTGAAGAGCGCTTTCCTCGAGTACGTAGCAATCGTGAGAGCGACCAGAGAGGTCAATCTCATGACATGCAAGAAAATCCTGCAGACCTTCCAGAGAGAAACAGAAGGACTGCTAAGGGTACTACTCGAGGAAGCAGAGGCAGCAGTGTACGACAACGTCACATCTCAAGTCATCAAAGGGAAAGTGACGGGGTCGTACATGGCAGCCTACAGCGCGAAGAACGGTTTTGTGGCCCTGGACGAGGAGGAAACAGAGCGCTCGGGCAAACTCAAATTCAAAACACCGAATGACGACCCGATAGTGGTTACCGCCAAATGTACCAAAATCATGCTGGACGAAAAGATCCTCGAAATGGCACAGTCCATTTTGGGGACTTCAGACACCCAAGCATCGCAGGAAATTTGGTCGGTACCCAATATCAGGTGGGTAAACGGAGTCCCGGGTTGCGGCAAGACAACCTGGGTGGTGAAGCACTTCGATGAGGAGAAGGACGTCGTAGCCACCACGACGACCGAAGCTGCCAAAGATCTCAGGGAGAAGCTAGTGCACCGCTTAGGAGATCGAGTAAAGACAAAGGTGCGCACTATGGCCTCAATTTTAGTCAACGGGTTCAAGAAAAAAGAGAAATGCTACCGTCTCACGGTAGACGAGGCTCTTATGAACCACTTTGGGGCCATAGTTATGGCAGTAAAGTTGTCTGGAGCAAGCGAGATTGTTCTCATCGGAGACGTAAACCAGCTCCCATTTTTGGACAGAGAGAACCTATTTGAATTAAGGTATACCCGTCCAAACATGGTGGCTGGCATCACCCAGGAGCTTCTTTGCACACACCGCAACCCGATGGATGTGGCGTTTGCACTGAGCGAGATATACTCCGGTATATACTCCTCCAAGTCATCGCTGTCGCAGGTCCACTCCCTGAGGGTGAAAGGTTACACAGGAGCGCAAATACCGAACACTGCCCAAAATACCCTATTCCTGGTTCATACGCAAGAGGAGAAAGCTTCTCTTATGAGCCAGGGATATGGGTCCGGCGAAGGGTCGCGCACGCTAACCATACACGAGGCTCAGGGGTTGACCTACGACAGCGTAATCATCATCAACACAAAGTCCAGGAGGCTCCAAATCCATGACAGCATCTCCCACGCGGTAGTGGCGGTGTCGAGACACACAGTCAGCTGCGTCTATTACTCCGACGACGCCGACGACGCCACCGGCCGATTTGCTAAGAGGGCGATGGATGCGCCGACTAAACTGGTCGTCGATTACAATCTAAAGACGGCCATGCAGCATCGAGACTTAGAAGTC